>CM064513.1:88344732-88384498 GCA_032716605.1 Paralithodes platypus
AAAAAATCTTTTCTTAGCTTATCACTATACATAAATACAGAACTGCCGTGAAAAACCCACCCGATAACAAAAAGAAGTGAAGAGAGAGTGTCTCAAGGAATGTGTCTAGAGAACAAAAAAGAGTAACCTACTATGAGGTCGTTCGGAAAAGTACCGAAGTTAATATACCAAGGCGGGGTAGAGTTCACTCTCTTGCCAATAAGAAAATTGCTCAGGTTGAAAAACCTGAGAGTGGCTAAATAGATACAAAAGATAAAGAAGTTCGCTGAACTTCCAATAGGGATCAAATAGTACCTAAGGAAGTGATATTGTGTTTGTTAGAAAAAGCACGGTAATATGCGGAGGAGCTCGCCTGCCACTGTACCGCAACTCGCGGCCACTACATTCCGGGATGGTGAGGTCCGCCGGCGTAAACCGAATTGAGACGGAGGGATAGCTACAGTACAGTAAAAGTCCGTTAATCCGACGACCGATGATTCGAATCTCCCAATAGTCCGAATTTTTCAATTTGAGGCCAAATCCGAATTCACCGATGGTCCGAATTTCAAGAAGTCCCAAAGTCCCCTTTTTGAGGCATTAGGCCACTCAAATGACAATAATGGAGCACACACATATCATATGTTCATGAAGTCACTGTAAAAGTTTAGCATTGTGATTGTAGCCTATATCCTACATCAAATCATTCAGATTAATGGTCAAAGGAAGCTACTGATATAAACGTAAACACCTCTTATCTTCTTCCACATCGTCTGCGAGAGAGTTTGTTTTGCTCTTGAAACGCATCCTTGGGACGCTCCGATGCGCTACTGGCTTGCACCGCATTTCTGCAAGCGATTCAGTCTTGAGCCTGAAAACGCACCGTTGGACGTATTAGTCTTGAGCTTGAAAACGCACCTGTGGACGTTCCGATACGCTACTATTTATAGTTCAGTGATCGGAGCGTCCCAAGGGTGCTTTCAAGACAACAAGACAAGGGTGCTTTCAATACAATATAATATAACAGAGCACGTCACAAAAGGAAAATTACAAGAACCTCTCAGGGACGTGCCGTTGTAAAGGCATTACTTCCCGAACCAGATCTGATCTTCAAGAGCAAGACAAACTCGCTAGTAGACGGAAGAAGAAGAAGACGTTTATATCAGCAGATTCCTTTGACCATTAATCTGAATGTTTTGAAGTAGGTAATAGGCTACAATGACAATGGTAAACTTTTGAAGTGATTTCATGAACATATGATATGTGTGTGTGCACCATTGTGTCATTTGGGTGGCCTAATGTCTCAATGTTTTCGTCATACACAGGTTCATAGGGGTAAAGTCCGATAATCCGAAAAATCCACTAATCCGAACGAGGGCCGGTCCGCTGCCCTTCGGATTAACGGAAGTTTACTGTACATGTCATTACCCTGAAACAATTTTAATTCTCGGGGCATGAGCAGCTCAGTAATCCCGGGACTGAAACAAACATGACTGAAAACAACAATTACCCATTAGAGAACTGCGGTCTCCGCATATGGTTTCTGTGGTCGTCGCCACTCTTATTTCCCAAAAGGGATAGTTAATAGTCTGCCGGCTGTAGAACAATAATTTGAAGCCCGGGAAAAAAAGGGGGGGAAGGGCTGTGCTGACAAAATCTGCCCTTCTCGGAAGACCGGATTTGATCTGAGACCGGTTCGTACCCTGCTAGGGGTTACCCGAGGCAAGCAGTTCGCCCTTCCATGTATGACTAATTGTTAGTATGAGAAAACTGTAACTGAGAACTTAAACCTTCAAGAGGGCCCTCTCGCCGGGTCCCTTTGATGGTGGTGTCCTATGTGGGCCAAAGCCATGGGAAAAAAATGGAAGCTAGCGGTGGAGAAAAAACATCGACTGGTTGCTAGTCTATTCCACATACTGCGTGAGGGGGTGGGTTGTGTGCCGGCACATGAACCCATACGTGAGACTGGCTAAGGGTTCAAAATTTTGAGGAGAGCTTAGTTTTGTAAATTGTTAGTTTCCTAGAATCGACCTGAGCTGCTCATGCTGCTGGTGACAGGAACAAAAAACCTCCTACCCACGTACGCACAGCTCAATGAGTCAGGCCTCCAGGGACAAAAATTAAGGGGGGACTAAGACACCACTCCCCTGCTAATGGGGTAGAACCGAGTCTTCTCGTCTAAGCGAGAGTAACAAAAAAAATTCTTCCGATAATCTGTAAGATCCCGGCCAATCTGCCATGGCGTTCCGGCCTGGAGTCCAGAGCAAACTGGTAAAGTAGAAAAAATAAATCACTTAAGGAAAAAAAAAAAACGTCCACAGGGCCTGATTTGCCCTTGTATTTACCTAATTGTATTTACCTAATTGTAGTTTACAGGAGTTGAGCTAAGCTCGTGTTGTCCCGTCTCTCAGTCTACTTTTTATCCAATTTTTTCTTGAAAATATGGATGTTCCTTGCCCCTACCACCTCCTCCTCCAGCCCATTCCATTTGTCAATAGGGGAAGCTAAACTTCCTGATATCGTTCTTGCAGGTAGGTCTTTTTACTTTGTAGCTGTGGCCTCTAGTTATTCCTGTATCCATAATTAATATATCCTCCCTATCCAGCCTCTCCAGCCCCCGGGTACATTTGTACATCATTATCATGTCTCCCCTCTCTCTCCTCTCTTTTAGACTCGGTAGATTTAATTTGTCTAGCCTCCCTTCATATGGCAGTTCTCTGAGACTTGGAACCAATCTAGTGACTGCTCTCTGGATTCTTTCTAACTTGTGAATATGCTTCTTTAGATGCGGGGACCACACCACTGCTGCATACTCCAATCTTGGTCTAATCATACTCTTCATAATTTTCGCTACCATGGTCTCATCCAAATAGTTCAGAGCAACTTTCATATTCCCGGCCATTGCATACATTCCGCTAAAGAGCTTGTTAATATGTTTCTCTGGCGACAAATTATCTTGTATAATCAACCCTAAATCTTTTTCTTTTTCGGCCTTGCTAATTTTATTATCTCCCATCCTGTACTCCCAATTTGGTCTATTCACACTTCTTCCCATATTTAACACATGACATTTACTTATATTAAATTTCATTTTCCACTTGGTGCTCCATTCGTATATTTTATCTAAATCCCCTTGCAGCTCCTCACAACTACTTTTATTTGTTATTTGTCTCATAATTTTTACGTCATCTGCAAAACATTGACATGTAAGAGTTTATGCCTATCGGCAGGTCATTCACGTACATAAGGAACATGAGAGGTGCCAACACAGATCCCTGCGGCACAACACTCTCAACTTTCCGCCACGATGAGTAAGTTCCTCTAATGTTGGTCCTCATTTCCCTATCTGTTAAATAGCTCTCCATCCATTTCAGCAAACTCCCCCTGACACATCCTAGCGTCTCAAGCTTAGATAACAATCTCTTATGTGGTACCTTATCGAATGCTTTGGAAAGGTCTAAGTAGACGCAGTCCACCCATCCGCCTCTTTCTTGAGTACATCTATCACCCTACTGTAATAACATAGCAAACTGGTAACACAAGATGTCCCTTCTCTGAATCCAAATTGCTTTGGGGTTATTATTTTCTTTCTCTCCAACATTTTTATCCATCTCTTCCTAATTAGCTTTTCACAAATCTTGCATACAATACTAGTAAGTGAAACTGGTCTATAGTTTAGAGGGTCCTCAGGGTTTCCATTCTTGTATATCGGAATGATATTAGCTCTTTTCCATTCAACAGGAACCTGTCCTTTATCTAAGGAAGCTTGAATTATGTCCCTCACTGGCTCCACTAATTGCTCTGCACACTCCTTTTAAAACCCAGGCAGACACTTCATCCGGTCCCATAGCTTTCCTTACTTCAAGTCCTCTCATCGCAGATAACAGCTCATCTCTAGTTATTTCAATCTTACTAAGACCACTCTCCAGTACTCCCGCCTGTGGTTCGTCAAAACCTTCCTCTCTAGTAAAAAACTGACCCCAATTTGTTATTCATTACCTCACACATGTCCGATACATTTTCATACGTCCTAGCATCAACTCTTAATTTAGTAATTTGTTTCTTTACCTTCAACTTACTGTTTATATATTTATAAAATAATCTAGGGTCACTTTCACATTTATTTACTATGTTCTTCTCATAGTTCATTTTAACTTGCCTAATTATGTTAACATATCTATTCCTCTCCTGTTTATATTTATTCCGATTACTCTCAGTGTTCCTTCTTCTTAATCTAGCCCAAGCTGCATCACGCCTACCCAAAGCTCTTTTGCATTTCAAATTAAACCAATCTTTCTGCTTAGTAAAATTTCCAGTTTTATATCTTGGGACAAACATATTGGTTCCTACTCTATAAATTTCGAGGAATCTACTATATTTACCTTGTACGTCCCGTTCCTTCAAAATAAGATCCCAATCTACTCCCTCTAAATATCTTTTCAAGGATACATAATCAGCTTTACTATAATTTAATCTGTCATTTATGTAGCTATTGTCTAATCTATTGGCATTACTCGAGGTCAACTTCCATTTTAGTAATAGGTGGTCACTTTTACCTACAGGACATAGATAGTTTATATCACTAATTTCGTGAGGATCTTTTGTAAAAATCAGATCGAGTTTAGAAGGTTCGTTATTACCCCTCATTCTTGTATTTTCCTTCACATGTTGTGTAAGTACATTTTCCGTAACCAACTCCACTAGCCGACTTCCCCAAGATCTCTGATTTGGCCCTGCATCTCCCGATTCCCAATCAACCTCACTACAGTTGAAATCTCCTACCAAGATCAATCGATTCTTCCTTAAAAGCAATCTTCTCAACGACTGAATCATATCCTCTACCATCTCCTCAAACTCCAACTCCCTCCATGCTCTGGTCTTTGGTGGCATGTAAGCTACTGCTATGTCTAGCTTTTTTCCTTCTATATCATTGAGTTCAACTGCCATTATTTCTGCCTTGTCATTATTTAACCCCACGTGCTTTGCTGTCATAGGGTTCTTAACTAATATTGCCACTCCACCTCCCCTTTTACCCTTTCTATCATTTCTCCATATATTATATCCTTCACTAAACACTATGTTGCTGTCAAAGTCCTGGTTCAGCTTTGTCTCTGTCAAACAGACTATCTGTGGTTGATCTTTTCTTAATATATTATCTAACTCTACCTTTTTACTGTTTATTCCATCTATATTAGTGTAGTAGCACAGTATATTTGAATCCACCTCCTTGTTTCTCTTCCCTCTCTGCCTCCTACCAGGTTCACCTCCTCCTCCTCCATCCCTTCCCTGACCCAGTTCCACCTCCCCCACTAATTCTATTCTCCTCCCCCCTCTCTCTCCCTCTGTTCCACCCTCTCCACCACATCTCCACCACATGTGTTTACGAGGAAACAACTGAGATTAATATGTACTTAATTTGTACTTCGGCGAGACTTTTTCTATTGCACTAGACATATCGAAAGCCTTCGATAGAGTCTGGCATAAATCTTTAATTTCTAAACTACCCTCCTTCGGTTTCTATCCCTCCATCTGTGCCTTTGTCTCTAATTTCCTTTCCGGCCGTTCCATAGCCGCGGTTGTGGACGGCCATTGTTCACTTCCTCACCCTATAAACTCTGGTGTTCCTCAGGGCTCTGTCCTATCTCCTATTCTCTTTCTAATTTTTATAAATGATCTCCTTAACTGTACCTTAATTCCCATCCATTCATACGCAGACGACTCAACCTTACACTACTCCATTAGTTTTTCAGAACGCCCCAGCCAGCAATCCCTCAACGACAAACGTAATGAAGCCATAGAACTCTTAAATTCTGATCTAAATACTATTTCCAATTGGGGCAGAGAAAACCTTGTTAACTTTAATGCTTCCAAAACCCAATTTCTCCATCGATCTACCCGTCAGGATCTCCCAGCAGACTATCCCTTATTCTTCAACAATACAAAAATCAACCCTTCATCTTCTCTCAATATTCTTGGTGTCTCTTTTTCTTCTGCTCTCATTTGGAAGGACCATATTACCAGTCTGCTAAGGCAGCCTCCAGAAGCTGGGTGTGCTCAACCGCCTTAGGGGGTCTTTTCCCCTGCACAGCTTCTTGCTCTGTACAGGGGCATAGTGCGCCCTTGTATTGAGTATTGTTCACATGTGTGGGGAGGTTCCTCTCACACTGCTCTCCTAGACAAAGTTGAAAGGAAGGCCTTTCGTATCATTAACTCCCGTCCACTCACCAACTCTCTGCAATCTCTCTCTCTCCGCCGCAATGTTGCATCTCTCTCGCTATTCTATCGCTACTACAGTATAATAATCAGTGTTCCTCAGAGCTATCCCAGTGCATACCACCTCCTTTACGTAGGGCACGTGGTACCCGTCTTGCAACTCAATCCCACCCCCTACTCTGTGCAACTCTCCAACCCAAGAGTGAAACGTTACTCTCAAACTTTCTTCTACTCAACAGCTGAGCTCTGGAACTCTCTCCCAGAATCAGTCTTTCCTTCTTCCTATGACTTAAATTGCTTCAAACTCCGTGTGTCCAGGCATTTTGGCTCGAACGTCCCTTGATTTTGGCCCTGTCACTCTTTCAACTATGGGGGAGGCACTCGCTATAGGCAGTTATGCCTTTTGCCTCCCTCAATCACATAGAAAAAAAAAAAAAAAAAAAAAAATTGGGAGAAAATCATCACCTAGGTGAACCAGCAACTATCTGGCTCCCCGATAGGAGTAGTTAGTGTCCCCTTGATATGCGCCCCCTAGCATAAAGCAATGTACATCATCGGAGAGGTAGTAATGGCTAAGAACAGGGACATTCAGGTGATGGGCTGATCTATCAGAGTGAGAACTGAGCGATCTCTGCCATACCCATAGCTTACTCTGACTATTCCTTTTACAGTGGTCCCTCGCGTTTAGCGGATTTCAGCTTGGCGAAACACAGTATTGGCGATAGGTTGGATATGGTACCAGAATCCGAATTTGGCGCTTCAAATACACTTTTGGCGAGAATGGCGTCGGCCCAGAATGCGCCGCCCGCAAGCTAGTCTCACCAGGCCTAACTAAATAATTCATGGTAAATAAAATCTATTATCTATTATCTATTGTCTTTTCTATTGCTGTTAATGTTTCATGTAGGCTACAGTAGAGCGCCGTATTGAGAGTTACTCTTAGGCCGAGGCTAGGCTATAGATAGGCTTAGGCCTACTCACAAAACCCTAACTGAGCTGCTTGGATAGCGAGAATATCACAGGTATATTTCATAAACGTATATTAACAGAGTAATCTTGACCAAACCGATTTGTGAACCTCATATCTTTTGTGTTTTGCTTTGTTTATTGTGCCGAACACACAAACACACACGCGCGCATCAGCTGACTCAGGGGCCCAATCGATAAATATAATTAATCAAAGAAGTGACCACGAATCCAAAACCAATTTCATTATTTTGCTCAATCGAAAAGCAGTTGGTATAGAAAATTCTAGTCTTCACCATTCACAAGGTAAAAGTGATTTATGCCTCCTGATATATATCTAAGCTAGGTTAGACCATTTCTTGGTCTGGCTAGCTAGTGACTTAGCAACTTGTTGCTAAGGTTATATGGTTATTCCTTATCAATAAGACTATTCACAAGATAACAATGAATTCTGCTGCCTGATATACATCTAACCTAGGTTAGGTCAATTCTTTGTGGAGATATATAGGCTAGGCCTATGTCTTCTAGCAAAAACAGAGTAAGCAGACGGCGCCGAGTTTGTCGGCGATCGACGATGCGCATGGCGGGCGGTTTGAAAAGGCCCAAAAGGGTGAACTCGGGCCTCGTCAAAGACTAATGGATAATTTTCCCATTTAAAGTACTATTCGCGTTTGGCGAAATTCACTTTTGGCGATGGTTTGGCTAGACTAATGAATTCGCTAAATGAGAGGGACCACTGTACTTATATATTTTCTAGATCTCAAGTGACGGCGTCTCTTCCGTGGATTGACCTCCCAATCTACCAAGATTGGAAGCCAAAGCGTCACATTTTTCCTTTGCCCCTCAACTTTCTCTTCATAATTGCTGAGGGGCACAGGGCCCTGGGTGGGACTTTAGTTTCCCGGGCGTTTCCGCACCCTCCTCAGCTCCCCGCCATGGAGTGGCTTCGGTCACCCAGGCTTTATTGTGGTCGGCAGGGAGGGTTCTGTGGGGGCGCTCGGTTATGGCCTTGGCCTTGCTCGGGGCCTTGGGGCTGTTCGGCCAGGCAGCTTGGGGAACAACAACAACAGGGATATTTGTTTGAGTGGCCCTAAATCACTAGTAACCCCCAATAGCTGATGGCCAGCCACCGGCGGACGTCTAGCTCTTCGTTTTGCTTGGGAATTACCTACCCGTGTAAGGTTTCGAGTGGGGTCTAAACCAAAATCTTTCTGGAGTGGTCTGAGTTTTTGGCACAAAATGTCTGATGTGCTTCCTAGTGTTTCCGCCTGGCGGACCTCCCGGTCAACCTCTATGGAAGGTTTACTTGCTTCACCCTTGGTTGTCTGATCCGGCTTCGGAGAGTCCTTGTGACCAGCGTGGTCGGGTAACCATCCGCCGGGATGCAGTCCGGACTTTGAATGAGAGCAGAGAGTTTTTAGGCGCGGCCCAAGTACGGTAAACACAATTCCCCCTCGATACCTTGTGCCCCAGCCAGGCCTTAAGGAGAGAGGAGGAGAAAACAGGAATTATTTGAAAATGGGGAAACCGACCCCCATTAGGAAAAAAGACTCGAGGATTTGTAACTCCTGTGATTTGTTAAAGTTCAACGTCCGGCGATCGCCGGCCATCAAATGCATGTATAATCCATATTTTTTTTTTTTATTTATTTATTTTTTTTATTTTATTTTTTTTTTCTATATTCCAACTTACTTCCTCTCGGGCATAGGCTGAGAGCCTTAACATTCACCGCTTTACAATGAACAGTGAAGCCTGTGAGGTCTTGTTCCAGTCTAGGGAGTGAGACATGTGAAGCACGTAGAGTACAACGAGCACCTGCCTCTTGCCTTCACATGAGGCACGGTGCTCACTCATGGCCCGAAACAAATCCATCTCTGAAGCCACCTCGTTCCCGTGCTTCACTGTCTCACCCCCTACACTCGGACTCTCACACTTACACACAGTCTCTCAGTCTCTCAGTCTCTCAGTCTCTCAGTCTCAGAGAACTGCCATATGAAGGGAGGCTAGACAAATTAAATCTACCGAGTCTAAAAGAGAGGAGAGAGAGGGGAGACATGATAATGATGTACAAATGTACCCGGGGGCTGGAGAGGCTGGATAGGGAGGATATATTAATTATGGATACAGGAATAACTAGAGGCCACAGCTACAAAGTAAAAAGACCTATCTGCAAGAACGATATCAGGAAGTTTAGCTTCCCCTATAGATGTATTGACAAATGGAATGGGCTGGAGGAGGAGGTGGTAGGGGCAAGGAACATCCATATTTTCAAGACAAAATTGGATAAAAAGTAGACTGAGAGACGGGACAACACGAGCTTAGCTCAACTCCTGTAAACTACAATTAGGTAAATACACACAACGCCACCTGTTGAGCAGATAACTCACCAGGCATTGCACCCCTATAGCATATTTTGAATATGGGAATATTCATACAGTGCTATTTAATCAGGGAACAATGAGGGTATTTTATTGACGTTTCGGTGGGCTTGTGGTAATGCACTGATACCAGGTACAGCACAAATTCCATCCCAATAATATCTTCCCATTGATACATCGGGATTTGAACCCGGGACCTTTGGATTACCAGGCCAGTGGCAAGACCACTCCACCACACCTTGGGAAACCCTTTGCTCCTTGAAGCATCATTCTTACGTCTCTCTGTGTCTGCGGATTAACTGTAGTTGCCGTCAGAACCGGAGAGAACACAACTCTATAGTAAACGTTCACCGGTAACCCCTGTACCATACTGAGTCTGAGTCGCTGCCTTGCTCGGACTGCCTCAAATAAGGCTCTCCGGATGTGTAACAAGGATTGTGCCGGATGCGGTAGAAGATATTGCTGAAAAGCTTTGACTATTTCTGCCCTTTGCCTTGGTGGATTGGGGATTGGTTTAGCAATGGCCTGAGCCGTATCTCTGGTGAGGAGAAAACTAATAAATTTTCGATGGGCGTTATCTCTGACTAGGAATTCCCTCTGGAGTTCCATAAGATCTGGGACGATAAAAGGGGGCAGAAAATCTTTGGCCTCAAATTGGGGAGCAATAAGAAATTCAAAAATAGCTCTGGGAACTCCGCCGGGCTGTTGCTTTAGCCAGTCAAACTCAGTATGCTGTGGTGGGGGAACCGGTAACGAGGTATTAGACATCATATCAATAGCAAATTGTTGGACCTCCTGATCCCATGTCACCTAAGGCCCATGTCCCACCTCACCCAGATTTAATTCCCTTCGGTCTTGATGAGGATTACAACGATGAAAAGTTACACTAGGCTCGTCGTACTTTATAGAATGGCACACATTGATGCCACAACGTTGAGAGCAATCAGGGCAAACTGAGACATCTGGGAGAGGAAGGGAAGGACTAGGGTCACCCGGCGGAGAATGGGTCAATTGTACACAAAGTATCAAAAATTTGCCGGGTCGGGCACTGCCTGAACCTGCACTTCTAACACCTTTCCTTGTGCGTCTTTTGCCCTGAAGACCTGTTTCCGATTCACTTCTATAGCCCATTCCTTTGGCACCGGAACCTCCCCCTGTGTTGACTTATGCCCCGCTCCTCTAGTTAACGCGGTTACTGGGAGCCACAACCTGCCCGGCTCTTTCTGAGTCCGAGATTGGTCCTCAGATTTTGACCAAGATTTGTGAGGTTGAGTGACTGACTGAGAGTCCATGGGTTCCTCGAGATCTGGCGGGAGAGCCGCCGGATCTCGAGGCGCCTTATCAACTGTAAGGGACTTAGTCTTATGGTGTACGGTATGTCTCGCACTATCAACATGAGTCAGCGGGCCAGAACTAGTCTCCTTCCTGCCTGCGGAAGACACATTAGTGCCAGATACCTGCTTGTCAGTTAGCAAGGAACTACTAGACCCTTCCCCTTTAAAAAGAGACTCCCCCACCCGCCAGGAGTGAACCTGGCTGTCGGCCGGTAAGTCTTGCCCCTGCCTAGCGGCATTGGGGAGAGATAAGTTTGGTATTGTCGGGGCCCTGATGACATCCGGGTCGGCAATAATATTAATTTTGGCTGGTAACAAAGGGCGGATGGAAACTTGTTCTGGCAACGCCCCTGTCGCGCGAAGATCTGAGTTAAGAGGCAAAACTTTGTCATCCCTAGAGGAGGTGGGCACAGTGTCTACCGGCGGAGGCACCGTAGCCTCCGTAGCCTCCGTCGGGGCTTCCTGATGTCTTTTTTAAAATGGCACATTGTTGTAACACTCTATGCAACAGATCGTCTAATTGTTTAGATGTAAAGCAATGAGGTTTTGGCCGTTTCAGAGACTTTGAACCTTTCTCCTCTAATTGATGTTCATCTACTTGTACTAGGGGCCTTGACTTTGCTAGTACCCCCATCACCACTAGGTTTAATCGTTGAGAGGGAACCCTCTCAACGATTAAACGACATGGCTTGCCAGCCATTCCTCAAACAGGTCAGAGCACACCGGACATTTCCGTGAGGTCCATAAAAAGGAGGATTTGTCTAAACACTTGACACATCGAATACAGAGCCTGTGCGCCGCTACTGGTACCAAGAGGCACGTAGGCGTCGAACAAGTTGAGAACAGAGGCATGGTCACTCTCTCCCAATAAGTAACAATATCGAGTAACCTAAAACCGAGCCAACAATGTTCAGAATTTGTTAAGAAGGCAAACAAAATAATTGGCTTTATAGGCAGGTCATTTGAGCATAAATCCAAAGACGTTATCCTAACCCTTTACAATTCCTTAGTCCGCCCTCTTCTTGAATACTGCGTTCAATCCTGGTGCCCTTATTACCAAAAAGATATAGACAAGCTAGAACGAGTTCAACGTAGTATTACCAAAATGATACCTAGCCTAAAGAACAAACCATACGAGGAGCGTCTTAGAGAATTAAATCTATTTCCTTTAACCGAGCGGAGATTAAGAGGCGACATAATTCAAGTGTTCAAAATCATCAAAGGCATCGACAATATGAACTGTAGTAAGTACTTCACTATCGACCAATCTAATTACACGCGAGGAAACGGTTGCAAAATTATTGGTAAATCTTTTAACTCACACGAAGCTAAGAATTTCTTCTTCAATCGAGTTGTCAACTTATGGAATGGGCTTCCCCGAGATGTCATAGACTGCACCGCACCGTGATTCATTTAAACTTCGCCTAGACAAATATCTCGCATCAAACCCGCGACTGACTGCGTTTGTAAATGAATAACTTTATTTTATCCTCCCATCAGTTACTAACCCATCTGTCCCCTACTAACTTCCTAATCCTGCCAAGGACATTAGTTCCAGGGCAGTAGTTCCCTTTCCAATGTTCCCTTACCCACTCTAAACCACTGTTTGGACACTTGATCCTCAGTGTTTTGGAGGACAAGCAGCCTAGAAGGGTCACTAGACCTGTTGTTGCTTGATTTCCTTTGTACTCCTTTGTACTCCCCTCCCCGGCGGGAACGCTGTCTCCTTAGCTGCCCGGAACGTGGAAGGTATCTGGAAATAGAAAATTTCCAGGAATCAATGCTCATAAGGATAACCCAAGAGGTTTTAACAACATATTCCCCCCGGCATCAGAAAAAAACATTAGGCAACAGCCTCCAACCTTTTCCTGACTCCTAAGAGGTCGTGAAACCTGCCCCCCCCCCCCCCCTGCCCTTTTCAATCGTGGGGGGAGTTTCACATCAGCCTGCCTACCTGTGACATGGGTCAGAGGTTAATGCACCAAGAACTCAGCGGATATCTGCATGCTATAACTGACAATCACTAGCAGCCGTTGGTCCGTTTACACACTGAGCCGCCGGCGGACGGGGTAAACTGGTAAGTCAAAAAAAGGCAAGCCGATACTGTATCTATAACGGATACGTCTCCATCCGCCGGCCCTGCAAGACCGCCGGAAGGAGGTGTAGTGGCACACTACCTAAAACATAGAATAAACACGGGAAAAAAGGGAAAAAAAGAGACCGCACGCCGGCACGGCGGCAACGACCTCAGACCGCAGAACTAAGGACCGGCAGGTCCCTCAAAGAGGAAAAACGCTCCGGCCGGGGCACCAGACAGAGCAAGAACCAACCGCAAAACCCCTGCAACAAGGACGTCTCCTTGAACTCTCGGAAAGTGCGCAACACTAACACCCAGGGAGCACAAGAAAAGGGAGCACAACAAAATATCATATAAAGATAAAGTTCACTCCTAACGAGAACAACCTAACGAGACTTATCACGAGGTAACACACCCTTCAAGAAGGATGCACTTACCCTGAAGACAACCCCGGACAGCATGAAGCAGGTGAAGCCCCGAAAGGGGCCTCCGAGCAGGCTTGAACGCCAGAAGATTCCACACCACGTGTGACAATCTTTAGACCGGCGCGTCTGCTAAAATGAAAAAAGAAAAAGGCCCCTAGGCCATACACACAGGACTGAAGAACAGCTTGTGAAAGACAAAAGCCTCCTAACTAAGGAATAGCAAAAAAACTAAGGCGTGCAGAACCAATGAAAAACACATGTAGCGTCGGTCCTGAACACAACACGTTAGCGCCTGAATAGTACCCTAAATTAACACTTCCTGCGGGCAACAATGTGACAACCTGTGCTAGCTAATCTAAACCTTGTTCACTACAACTCAGATATATACAAATGAGCAAGGACTCACGAGAATTGAGCGAACGTCGAATGAAGCAGAGCGCGGGGCACACAACTTATCCCGTTGCCCGCGAGGAAGAGAAGGACGAATGGTGCGCTTGGCAAGGAGCGGCAAGAAGCCACAATGCAAGAAATCCACCGAAGTGGGAAGCGTGTTATAACTTTGATTAAATTATTTCATCTTTTCCTTTTTCTTCTCTTATTTTTTACGAAGTTTTTTCGTAGTGGGTACCCAATCTATGACGATACCATAAGAGAAGTAGCGTTGCACTTATGATGAATATCTCTGTTCTTCCTCGCAGCGGTTGATTCAAACGACTGGCGTGGGTGTTGAATGGAGACTATTATACTAATAGGCAACATCGTCAATGATGGAGGGGCCACTATTAAATATATGGTCTTCATGTTCAGTTTTAGCTATAAAATCTGGCGCAGGTGCAATAGTAACCGCCTGGTTATTAGGGTAAAACTGAAAGCAGTTAGGAGACCTAGCCATGGCTGCTTATTCAGACACTCTGTGAGCTGTAGCAAGAGATATGAGGAAGACGCATTTGTGAAGAAGTTCCTCACTTAAAGGATTATTAGAAGAAGGCCTAGATTTAAGCATGGAAAGAACCTTGTTAAGAGACTATTGGGGAAGAAGCTGTGTAGCAGGTGCCCTCAATCGGAAACATGACTTCATGAAACCAGTCTCATCTTTTGGGGGAAGTCTAAGGCCAGTTAGTTCAAAGAAAGGTTCTTTTATGGCAGTGAGATGATTACGTAGTGTTAACTGATAATTGTTTGTCATCGAACAAATAATTCAGATATATATGTAAAAGGCCAGCTGAAAAAAATTGTTGATTAGATTCTACTAACCAAGTAGTAAAGTTCTTCCAATGTGATTTACATTGACGAAAGGTGGGGTCAGTATATTGTCTTCTAAATTTATCATGCACCCTCGTATCATAAGAAGTCAGTCACTTGGCCTTCTGAATGTCCACAAGCTGAAATAGAGACAAGTCTTAAGGTTGCCAATCTGGTCTAAGTGGAATTGTGATATTGGAATGGTAATGGGGTTTGGGCACCACTGAGATAATTGGTGGTACCATATCTGAGTGGGCCAAACTTGTGCTATGAGACAGATTTGACCTTGAAATGAGCGAAGTAGATGAATGATTTTGCACATTAGGGTCGTGTCTGGAGGAGGGAACAGGTAAATCTAGGACCACCTGTTCCACTCTACCGAGAATGCATTTGGTCCACCCGCTTGTGTTTGCCACCACCTGGTGAGGAACTGGGGGAGCTTGGCTGATGTCATTGAAGCAAACAGGTCTAATTGTGGATGAAATGGGAGAATGAGTCTGTCGAAAGCATTCTGCTTGAGTGTCCATTCCACTAGTGTACTCCTGCCCCGGGACAAGGCATCTGCCCAGAGGTTCGCCCGTTCCCGGGAGGTATGTGTCCTGAATGGTTATGTTGTACTTTTAGGCAAGGAAGAATAGTTTCTCTGATAGTCTCTGGAGAGTAATTGATTTTGTTGAACCCTGCTTGTTTATGCACGAGACTACGGCTGTGTTGTCCATGCGAAAAGCTATTGATTTGTGTTGTAGAGTCAGCATGGTCTCTCAGGAAAAATCATGGGACTGCCAACTCTTCGGCATTGATGTGTGAAAAATTCAGGGTTGACCACATGCCTTGATTTTGGTGACCCTTGGACGACTGATAACCCCACCCTAGGGATCCTGCCACGTCCATGTCCACCCATATTGTTGGTGGGGGTTCTGACCAATGTATTACTAAGAAGCAGATCTCCGGCTTCACCCAAAAGCTTAATAGTCTGTGAATCTGATTCGGAATGGGGACGATCAGGTGTGGTGAATTGACAGGGAAGAATCTGTTGCCTAGCCAGATTAGACGTTTGAGGCGTAATCTTCCCAGTTGGACTGTTAACTGAATCCAGTTGATGGAGCCTATCAATGACTCCCACAGTCTCCTTGAATAACTTCATCTTAAGACGACGAGCATTTGACTAACTTTGTTGAATAGTTAGTGTGACTATTTCGTTTATGCTCCTTCACCTGCTCTATAGCCGGCCTCATCTGTTCGCCTATATTCAGATTGGTCCAAGCTTGACGGTTTTATGACTTAGTCTTTATTCCGTTTAATGCTGGAGTTTGAAACACAACCCATTTGGGACCAATCAGGGAATCCGGTTTTATAGATTGGGGCTGTAGGCTCAGGTCCGTGGCTAGATTTGGAAACCGAGGTACAGGACTTTGCCAGCACAATAACCAGTAAGTCAACCCACCGAATACCTCAGGAAAATAATTGTTGGTTCTCACTGCCGGTGGATCAGGTGGGAGGTTTATCCAAAACCCGTGTTTAACTTTTTGAGTGCACCCAACCTTTCATTAGGTTAGTTATCGGACGTTCGGGAAGAGACTTAGACCAAGAGTGAGAGCGGTGGAAATGAGTTACTTGAGAAGTGCGTGCGGAATTACATGGAGGGATAGACAGACGAATGAGGAAGTAAGAAGGAGGTGTGGTGTGGAGGTAGATGTGCTGGAAAGTGTGAAAAGGAACAACTTGAGATGGTTCGGCCATATGGAACGTATGGAAAGTGAGAGATTGACTAAGAGGGTGTATGAGAGCGAGGTGGAAGGACAGAGAGGGAGCGGTGCACCGAAGGAGAGGTGGAAGGATGGAGTGAGGAAGTATATGAATGCAGGCGGTGCTGGTTGGGAGGAGGGGCGTCGACTGACTGGAGACAGAGGTGCATGGGGTGGTTCGTTCGTGGCCATCCCTTCGGGGATTGCGGCGTCAGGCAATAGATACAGTACAGTATATAGATTTTTTTTAAAAGACCTCCGTCTACGTATTGTGAAAAACCTGTTATCCTCCGGCAAATTATGGGGTTGAGTGAATGAAGGAGGATACATGTTTTTCATAATACGTGTTGCTAGCCCCAAACGCGCGAGCAACTGTGGCTTTCAACCATCCGACAGGTGGTGGTGGAGTGGTCTTGCCACTGGCCTGGTAATCCAAAGGTCCCGGGTTCAAATCCTGATGTATCAATGGGAAGATATTATTGGGATGAAATTTGTGCTGTACCTGGTATCAGTGCATTACCACAAGCCCACCGAAACGTCAATAAAATACCCTCATTGTTCCCTGATTAAATAGCACTGTATGAATATTCCCATATTCAAAATATGCTATAGGGGTGCAATGCCTGGTGAGTTATCTGCTCAACAGGTGGCGTTGTGTGTGTGTAAGTGTGAGAGTCCGAGTGTAGGGGGTGAGACAGTGAAGCACGGGAACGAGGTGGCTTCAGAGATGGGTCGTTTCGGGCCATGAGTGAGCACCGTGCCTCATGTGAAGGCAAGATGGCAGGTGCTCGTTGTACTCTACGTGCTTCACATGTCTCACTCCCTAGACTGGAACAAGACCTCACGGGCTTCACTGTTCATTGTAAAGCGGTGAATGTTAAGGCTCTCAGCCTATGCCCGAGAGGAAGTAAGTTGGAATATAGAAAAAAAAAAAAAAAAAAAAAAAAAAAAAAAAAAAAAAAAAAATCCCCTTTTATTTATGTGCATCACACATGTTAAATACAAATAAAGTTAATTTTTTGTTTTACCCTACTGTGGAAAGACTACGGATACACCACTCCTGCCCAGGCCTCACACAGTGGCATGACCCAGTCCAATCGAACTGAGCTCATGACGCTGGTGGCATTGCCCCGGAGGATAGCCATCCCTAGTCTTTGCTTGAGCCAGAGGGTTTCCCGGGGTTCACCTGAAACTTCTCTGATTTTATGGCCTATTTCATTCACCATCTTAAGGGTGGTAGGGCCGAAGACTCCTGAAGTTTCGAATGCCAGGGGCTCGAACTGATGATTTCTGGCGATGGCTTGATATTTTTCTCGCTTTTTATTTTCTGCTATCCGGGCGGCTTCACCTGCTTCGTCGGCGTTTCTGGCGATGTTGGTTGTGGAGAAAGTGTCAACACATGTGGCATCCCACACAAGGCACTGGCCATTCTTGTAAGGGAAAGTGGTCATCCCATCTGGCCGTTTGCCGTCTTCTCTGTGAAGTCCATGTGGTTCGAGGATTGATGCACGGTTAGCACTCTGCAGGGCCCGTTTTATGACATCATTTAGTGCAGAGTGTCTTGGCAGGCGGCCTGCGTCGTAATTACATGATAAGGCATGGTGACCTTGAGCATCCATCCCCCCACCACACTTGCAAGTGTGTGGGTGACAAACTGCCGCACCCACTCTGAGCGCGATGGCAACCCGCAGCGCTTCAGCATCCAAGTGAGTTCCAAGAGGTGGGATGGGGATGGCGTGTAACCACAAGCCACTCTCCAAACGGGCGGCTGCCTGGAGGCGTGCTTTTGCAACCTGGTCTGCATTGGTTAGGAGATTTTCTTGAGTTTTCTTCGCCGAGATGGTATCCCACGCTTTCTGCTTGCTCCTGGAGGTACCCTGAGGCTCCTCCTGAGCTCCTGTACTTTCCTTCCAGGTGTTAATCGCTACTGCCACGTCCCCATTAAGTGTCATTCTGGGTTGAGAAGAAAGGATGGACATATAGATAGATAGTTATCGGACCCATTTTCTTGCCCTACATCTACTCAGATAGATAAGGACTTTAACCCTCGTCTAGCGGAGGGTTTTGGGCTTATTTGGGCATATTCAGGCCCTCCTGAATGATAAATCAAGTATCTGCATGAAAAGAAATGTATTCAGCAAAACACTAGGCACTAAAAGCTTCAAAATGAGACCAGAACGAGCTACGTAGCACTCGTGGTTCTCATACAGTGGTACCAGTAACATGGGAGTTTAGCGTATAGCGGTATATTTTTCCCAGCTACGCTCACTACTGGCTACACTGCCAGCCTCTCGAGAACACAGAGAGGGTGAGTCAGTGGGCGGCGGTAGGCCCTGGGAGTTGGACGTGTGGCCCGCTGCACTCCCGGCCATTTGCACTCGATTTTAACCCTTTAAAAGCTATAATAATGCTCCTAACTTGCTGCAAATTGGTGCCCAGCTATAGCCGGGCGCCGCTCTTTAAGGGGTAAATTAAGACAGAAATCTGGCGCCTGTTGTCCCAGTTCCTCGTTAGTCGTCAACTAGCTGCATCGCTAGTGCGAACGACTGAGGCAGTAACTGATCCCCAGACGACCGCGGCCATTTCTCTTATGCGGCGTCTTATGTTCCAAAACTCTGTGCAGACTCTAAGGCCCGAATTCAGAACAGTGGTTTAAACCTCCTCGCTGGTTTAAACCCGAGATTGAAACTCAATCCACGACTATCGGTATTCAGAATGAAATCCTGAGCCGCTTATCCAGTCAATCCGCGGATTACTCGATCCGAGGTTTAAACCTGCGGGAGGGTAGGTTTGACTCTAGATCGAAGTTATAAAAACCTTAAATTACTCATGATTGCTTACACTAATCCATAAGGAACCTATAATATAAAATAACAAAGACTGGCACTGATTATTTGCAGTCTTTGGAGTCATTCTAAGTAAGGATTATATAAATCAGTAATGACAAGTGTAAGAATGCAGCTCAGGCAGTCAGTCCGAGGTTTAAGCCAGCGGGAGGCTTGACAGACAATCTATCGAAGGCTTCTACTCACCGATAAAATATCATATTATTATTTCCAACTAACTCAAACTGGCATTATTAAACTGATTCCATTATATTGTAAAAAACGGCAACAACTTTTACATTACGTTGGAAATGGTCGAAGCATACTAATAATTATATAATAGGTGCCAAACGAACGAAGCACTGCCGTAGCCTAACCACCGATGTAGTTATTCGATAATAGTTGTTAATGTCTTGATAACCTGAGATGCTTTCTAAGCTGAATAATACAAATGTTATATATAAATGTCCGCGAACATTTATTAGATACGATACACATGTATTAGGTTACCATAGAACCAATATTATTAGTCCATTACATGTTGCGCAGCAAATATAATTATTTACTGTATCCATGCACAATGTTAATCCTTTGTACGAATTAAAATATATAGCTTACAATATATAAGGAATCACAAGTGAACCATTATTTTCAAATGCATTTAACAAGTAGGAGAAGAGTTATTTGAGACATGAGTTGTCTTTTTAATAGCCTAGTAGGTTGTAATGATGCATAGTTTGTATAACGAGTCACATTGGTTAGGCTACTTTCTTTTCGCCTACATAGTTAATGGTTACAACATATTTCAGTTGAGCTATTTATACTATATACATTTGTCCATTTGACTGAGTATTAAAAGCACTGAGCATGCGGTAGATGTAGTAACAAAGTATAAGTTTGGTTTAAGGTTGGAATAGAGTTGCCCGTAACATAGATTTTAATGGCACTATCTTATGTAGCCTACACTTTCGTTCTCACTTCGAAATTCATTGGTCTTAATTCGGATGCTTTAGCTTCTTGTCATGCTATTAACCCGGGAACTGCGGGGAGACTCTTAAGAGTTCCCCCGGCGGACTGCGGGAAGACTCTTAAGAGTAAGGGAAAAAAACAATCCATTTAAAACACCAAAAAAAAAAAACAACAACATTGTTTTTATGTTTTTATTTATTTTTTTATTTTTTTTGCCCCTGGGCCATGCCAAATATCACTCCTCCACCTCCCCTCCTTCCCCACTTTCCTCCCCTCCTTCAGTTATCACCTATTTTCCCTGTTATTCCCTTATTCTGTGGTTTATTTTCGTGCTAACATTAGCGAGTTGGTAGCAGGGCGTTGTCATCACTGTTACCAAAGAGCGAGAGAGAGACTATTGCGGAACAGTGTCTCTCCAGACAAGGGGAGGGGTGGAGGGCAGGGAGGTTGCCTCAGCCATACATTATGTAACTCCCGGCCTGTATCGCCGATTTTGACCATCCAAACACTGTTTCCACTTGTTTTATTGTTGTAACAGGTTAATACCTTTATAATCAACCTATAATAGGCGCATATGGATAAGTATTAATGCTATTTATGGTAAAATAACGATGTTAGTGATGGGAACAGCTCAAATACGTCAGCACAGGAGTGTGGTGTCTCATACCCCCCATGCGCACTTCTTAGGTTAATATATCACAATCCCTATGATAAAGTTGAGCATATATAAAAACCATGGCAAGTATGACTATATTGCTCGCTATTACTTAAAACAAGCGACATGAATCCACGTAGCCTATGTCGGTAAAAGTGAAAGTCAGTGGAGCAGTAGCACGCTCATGATTGCCTAGTCTATCAGTACCATGATAATTTACTTATTATCTGTATTATTCCTTATTTATTCATTAATATTATTTTTATTAATCTCACCACCACACCCCCAATGAAATTAATTAAAGTATATATGATCCACCGGGATTCGAACCCGGGTTATCACACACATATTTTTGCCACCTTAACCATTACACCACCAGGACGGTTAAAGGTTTATGCACACGCCTACGACTTATTATCCATTCTCGAATACTGGATATTAATCTAATCATGTTCATATTCCCAACCGCACTATGGTAGCCTACTGTTTAAGTGAGAGGAAAGAATATTCATGGGGCACAGATCATATAGACCGGCCTCTCGAAGAAATATCCCTAAACCTACTATTAATATTATTTTTATTAATCTCACCACCACACCCCCAATGAAATTAATTAAAGTATATATGATCCACCGGGATTCGAACCCGGGTTATCACACACATATTTTTGCCACCTTAACCATTACACCACCAGGACGGTTAAAGGTTTATGCACACGCCTACGACTTATTATCCATTCTCGAATACTGGATATTAATCTAATCATGTTCATATTCCCAACCGCACTATGGTAGCCTACTGTTTAAGTGAGAGGAAAGAATATTCATGGGGCACAGATCATATAGACCGGCCTCTCGAAGAAATATCCCTAAACCTACTATTAATATTATTTTTATTAATCTCACCACCACACCCCCAATGAAATTAATTAAAGTATATATGATCCACCGGGATTCGAACCCGGGTTATCACACACATATTTTTGCCACCTTAACCATTACACCACCAGGACGGTTAAAGGTTTATGCACACGCCTACGACTTATTATCCATTCTCGAATACTGGATATTAATCTAATCATGTTCATATTCCCAACCGCACTATGGTAGCCTACTGTTTAAGTGAGAGGAAAGAATATTCATGGGGCACAGATCATATAGACCGGCCTCTTGAAGAAATATCCCTAAACCTACTATTAATATTATTTTTATTAATCTCACCACCACACCCCCAATGAAATTAATTAAAGTATATATGATCCACCGGGATTCGAACCCGGGTTATCACACACATATTTTTGCCACCTTAACCATTACACCACCAGGACGGTTAAAGGTTTATGCACACGCCTACGACTTATTATCCATTCTCGAATACTGGATATTAATCTAATCATGTTCATATTCCCAACCGCACTATGGTAGCCTACTGTTTAAGTGAGAGGAAAGAATATTCATGGGGCACAGATCATATAGACCGGCCTCTCGAAGAAATATCCCTAAACCTACTATTAATATTATTTTTATTAATTTAATTAATTAATTTAAGCAATTTTAATGATTCCTTAATAAATTACAGTGCTATCCGAATCTAAAGAGCTATTAAATATCACAGGAAACACAATAATAATTTATACAGTTGGTCCTTCGGTAACGCGGCCAATGTGTTCTGGTTACCTCCCGTGTTAGCAAAATCCGCGTTACCGAACCCATATGTTTACATGTTAAAGGTAACCTTGGTGTTCTGGGGATTTCCACAAAGTCCATTTTTTCTCCATAGAAGCCTATGTTATAATAATTAAATCAATTATAAAGGTTATTTGACATGTGCAATGAGTTGATTTGCCCATTGCAACAACTCTTACGTCTGAATAAATATTTTGTTTATGTTAGGCAGCTAGGCTAAGGAGAGAGAGTCACAGCAGTAGCCGACATTTTTCGATCGAAGCTCTGAAATCCCGCCATCATATTTCTCACCTCACACAATAACTACACAATGTAGGGTGTTCTAGTCTTCACCCAACGCACTGCAACAACCATATCGTCATCTGGTATGCATAAACACTTGGTTAGGCCATTTAGTTGCAGAGATATGAGCATCGGTAAATTACGAAAATCGTACCTTCGGAATTCCCGCATAACTCGCCGTCTTATTATTTCTCACCTCACACAATGTAGGGTGTTCTAGTCTTCACCCAACGCATAACAACGATCATATCTACCTCTGGTAGGCATAAACACTTGGTAAGGCCATATATTTGCAGAGATATGAGCTACGAAAGTCGGGAGTAAAGGTTCGGCGCCCAGCTGGACCCCGCGCCAGTGTAAGTATTGACCGTGTTAGCAACATTTTGGATATTTGGGGTGTACCGCGTGCCACCAAAACCGCGTTTCCAAAACACGCATTACCGGAGGACCAACTGTATATCATAAAGTAAATACAAGCGAAATAAAGAAAAGATAAACGCAAGAAGTAAGCGAGAATGAAGGTTGACTGGACTCGCTCAGGCGGCTTAGCCAATTACAGGCCGTGCTTTACGTATTACACATTTAAAATAGGCAGTGGCAGCATAAATATATATCATATAGATAAAATGGCTCATTCATGTGCTTATTGGCTAACTGTATTCCGTACGGCACTGTGATTGGTTGTTGCAAACCTTCGACTTAAACAGAGCTTTAAGCCGTGGATTACTCGATCTCGATCTCAATCCAGTGTTCTGAATACGGATAAACCATTGTGTTCGATCCAGGATCGAGTAATCTCAATCCCGGGTTTAAACCTGCCCCGAAATCCGAGGTTTAAACCACTGTTCTGAATTCGGGCCTAAGTGATACAATGGTAGCTCTCTTGGAAGCTGTCCGGGCACGCCAGGATCTCCGGGTCTTCTTGGTGAAGACATTTCCGGGAGAGATCGGTCATCGGTTCTTTTGTTTCTCGTTCTGACCATTACTTGGTATCCCAGTAAGCGTGGCGGTCAGTATGTCGTTTGCTAGACTCTGCCAGAGCGACTACCTCCTTTACCAGGAAGGAGTCTACTCTCAAAAGTTCAACTCAGTCAGAGTCACCTTAGTGTCCCACAGTTTTTCAATCATACAAGACTTGTCAGCACGGGGCACAAGTCAGAGTAATGGACAGGGGAAGTGGCATAACAGTTATTCTAAACGGGAGTCAGGTCAGGAATTGCGACCCGCTACCTCTAGCCAGTCTTCAGCAACCACCACTCCCCAGTCAAACAACTGAGGATTCACACAGCTCTCTCACTCCCAGGGCCCATGACGGGCGAGTTGGACACGAGTGTTGCTCTGCCAGAAAGGTCCAGTTGCGTGACTGGGGAATTCCAGACGTGCTACCGGGCATGGCCCCGGCAAACTTGGGCCAGGTCAAGTGGTGCGCAAGGGCATAACTTGCCAGTGGCTACGGCAGCCTCGTTTACGTCTAACTTCAGAAATAAGCAATGTTTCTTTAGAGGTGGAGTCACTAGTCAGGGTAATGATCGCCAAGCGTATTATTGTCCCGGTCAGGCCAACTCTCCCAGTTTACACGTCCAGTTTATTCCTAGTGCCAAAAAGGGACAGCGTACAGATAAGGTTGGTCGTAGACTGGTCCCAACTGAACCGCTCTATTCACAATCCATCATTCAGGATGCCGACTGTGCATCAGATCAGGTTAACATTTCCGCCGCATGCTTTGGCCCTGATAGAAGCCTATTGGCATGTCCCAGTATACGAACGGTTCCAAAGTTTCCTTGCTCTGAGGATCAGGCATCAAACTTTTTTTTTCTCAAAGGATGCCTTTCGGTCTGAACCTGGCACCTTGGGTATTTCCCAAATTAGTACGGCAGTCCCTGTTACCACTGCTACAACAAAGGATCACGGTCTTGTGGACGACTTGCTAGTGGTAGCGGGTTCCGAGATCTTATACCTCCAACATGTCAACACCTAACGGTCCTGTTGGGCCGGTTGAATGTAAATAGGTTGGTCTTGGAGGGAAACAGACATTGACCGCTTTTGACTGGCGGAAAAGTCATGGCATATCCTAAAAATTATTCCACAACTTACTGGCGGTCTAGGCGAGGCCAGCAACATTACACTCAATTCTGACATACACATCTCCTCCACCTTCGGTATGGGTGTATACGGATGCTTCAGGTACTCTGGGATGGGTTTACCAGTCAAACCTCGGACACCTTGGCCAGAGCCTTTGGTCCCGGTTCATGGAATCTCTCGTCAACGCGGCAGAGTTGTTCGTCCCTTTCTTTTCCTTCAGGCCCACAGTTTAACTGTCAGTGGCCTTCAGGATGGACAATCTGAAGGCAGTAACGAGCATTCAGAAGCAAGGGTAATCGAGGTCTCGAGTGTTACTAGAGTTGTCGGACATGATATTTGTGTTGGCGGTAAAACTAAACATTTATCTCCACGCAACATATCTGCCAGGCGTGGTGAACGTATGGGCAGCTACTCTGCCAAGGCGACAGAGCACACTAGTAGACTGGGCTCTGAAGCATACCATCTTTTAACAGATGATTGCAAAGCCTTACCGTCCACAGGTGGACTGGTTGGCATCCAAGGAGACCCACAGACTTCCTCTCTTCCTTACTCGCCGGGTGAGGACCCTGGCGGGAGGACCAGACGCATGGCTGGTGATTGGAACGAATGGAACTCCATTTATCTGTATCCACCACGAATCGCTTCATTCATGTGTCAAGTAGTTTACATCCTACATGATTATCGGGGCTTCGTCTCGATGATCGCACCTCTGTGACCGGCTCAGGTGTGGTACGCGCAATTGATGACGTGGTGGGAGATCCCGGTGTCACTCCCGATCTCGTAGTTCCACTTAGAGACATTTGCAAACCTCTAGACCTCGCCAACTTTTGCCTTGGGGGGGCATTCAGAATGCCTATTGGTTAACCCACTATTGGGAGAGGGTTACTAATATACAGTAACCCCTCGCTATTTCGGACCTCTAATTGTCGGAAACCTGTACTAGCCGGATCGCCGTCACCTCCCGGACACGTACTTCCGTATTTCGGACATTTCCGACAGTCTCCGACGTTGTATACAGGCTGGGCTCTGAGCCACCCGCCTGGACGAGAAGTGACGTCACGGGCATCAGTATGTTTTAAGTGGGTAGCCATCTTGTGTGATTGTTACCTCCTCCGCATACATTCCCGTGTTATCATGCCTCCCAAAGCGTAAGGTGACCTCGATATCACTTGACATGGAGAAGGGAAGTGAGGTGGTCAAGGAGAGTGAGGTGGAGAAGTGGAGTGAGGTGGAGAAATGGAGAGAGGTGAAGGGGTGGACCTGCAATGAAGCGGTGATTGTTGATTCGTATTTTTCGACCATCAACTGAACTTATTGTTTCATATTCATTACTATAAAGTATGTGCTATTACTGTACAGTACTGTACAGTACTGTACAGTACTGTACAGTACTGTCATGTGGTGATGGGCTGGTCTATCAGAGTGAGAACTGAGCGATCTCTGCCATACCCATAGCTTACTCTGATTGTGCCTTTTACTTGTATATTTTCTAGATCTCAAGTGACGGCGTCTTTTCCGTGGATTGACCTCCCAATCTACCAAGATTGGAAGCCAAAGCGTCACATTTTTCCTTTGCCCCTCAACTTTCTCTTCATAATTGCTGAGGGGCACAGGGCCTTGGGTGGGGCTTTGGCTTTCCGGGTGTTTCCTCACCCTCCTCAGCTCCCTGCCATGGAGTGGCTTCGGTCACCCAGGTTTATTGTGGTCGGGAGGGAGGGTTGTGTGGGGGGTGCTCGGTTATGGCCTTGGCCTTGCTCGGGGCCTTGGGGCTGTTCGGCCAGGCAGCTTGGGGAACAGCAACAACAACAACAACTGTACAGTATATTAACCTAAAGTACGAATAGGGTAGCCTAGCCTAGCCTAGGCCTATTCGTTGTCATGGGTGCATGAAGTTCGTTCACGTTTCCCTTCTTCTGAGGTCGCATTTATTCACATGCATGAAGTTCGCTCAGTGAAGTTTGTTCTCTTTTCACTATTACTTATTCGATTTTCGTCGGATTTTTTTCTTTCAGGTCGATTTTTTGTCCTCTTTTAGATCGGACACAGCCGGACCTTGGACATCTCGGATTTTCAAACATTTCGGACAGGGTGTTCCCCCAATTAGTCCGAAATAGCGAGGGTTTACTGTATTGATTACTCAATGTACTATCTCTATTAGACGTCGGTACCAATCTCACTGGAGAGCTTTTACTACTTGGATCGTTGAGACTGACCAGACCGTGGCCTCGGTGTCCTTAATTTTCAAATATTTAAATTACTTTTTTGAACATAAGGTCTTGTCATTAGTCACGCTCAAAAATCACATGACTACTATTAGAATTCCCTTTTATCAGTTAACAGGGTTTTCAGTATAGCAGGCGGAGGAGAACGCATTCATGCGTGCATGTTTCAAGCTTCTCCCACCACCGGGGGGGGGTATCTAGCTAAGATCCTCAGCCCGCCGGACGTGGTTGTGCATTAGCACAATATTAGCTTAATATAGCTTTGCGCAGTGGCAGTATCGTAACCAATGGGGTTTAGTTTTCCGAGTGACGTATCTGCTACTGCTGAAGGCCCAAAACACGGTTAAAGTTTTCATATTTCATCTTTGCCTAGTACTTGCGACACCTCGGTTGGGTTACCTTCTTTGGAAGGTAATCAAGTCGTACCCCACCTGCTCGTGGTGACCTCGCAAACACCCATTTCTATTTATTTTTTCCATTTATTCTTTTTTCAAGATAGGGTGACACAAACAGGGGCGGCGCTACCTGGGTTTATCCCAGGTAGTAGTTTAATTTTACTCTAATTTTATTAAGTGTTTTGTATATTTTTAATTGTAGGCTACATAATATAAACAATGGCCGGCCAAGGCAAACGGAGGCAGAGTTTATTGGGAGATGAAGAGAGCTATGAATTTGAGGGATTTCTGGCAGAGGGTAATGAAGTGGAGGATCAATTGATTGTAGTGAAGAGACAGATGATGGGTCTGTTAAGATGGAAGGGAGTTATGGAGAATTGGAGGAGAGATATAGATGTGAAGGTGGAGTCACTGATAGAAATATGTGGAGCCAGTTCAGTAGCAACTGCAGATGGGCCATTAATTGCTAACCTAGATGCTGTAATAAGGAAAGTAGATGAGCTGGAGGCGGAGAACATGGCACTCAAGGAGCAGCTAAAGGAGTATGAGGGCCATTTAAGTGAGAAAGTAAAGGGAGTAATAAGTGAGGAGAAAGATGAGTGGACAAGGGTGGGAATGCTAAGGTGGATGCATTGGAAGAAATCATGAAGGAGCAGGTGGAAGAGAGAGAAAAAGAGAAAAGAGAGTTTGAGAAGAATGTAGTGCAGGTTTTGAAGAGCAAGGAAAAGGTAGTGAGGGAAACAGTGGAGACCAAAAAGGAGCTGACCAAACGCACCACTGAGGTGATAGATGGTGGAAAGAAAAAAACTGTCTGGGACCATCAGGTCCTGGTAGTGAAGCCAAAAGACCGATCCTCCGAGCCAGTAAGCCCACCAGATACAAAGGCAATCGAGACTGCTTTGGCTTCGGTTCCGGTTAACAAGTTTACTAGAACTGATTCAGGTGTACTGGTGGTACGACTTCCATCCAAGAAAGCCAAAGAAGATGCAGGAAGGGCCATCAATCAGTATTTGGGGGTGGACAGTGCCTTCAGTGTCTCCGAACCGAAGAAGATGATGCCAAAAATGACTCTGGTAGGCATTGCTAATGACGCTGAGGATAATGAGATCATTCCCAGCATCCTCAACAAGAACCCAAGAATAAAGTCCCTGGTCGACGATGGCTTAGCTATGAATTTGCTATTCACTAAGCAAAAGAGTGATGCACACACTAAGATTGCGGTAGTAAAAATGTCACCTGAAATACGCTCTTCCATTGTGGATGATGGCAATTCTGTGTATGTTGGACTTGTGAGATGTCGTGCATATGATCGCTTCTGGGTAACACAATGTTACCATTGCCAGGGCTTTGGTCATACCAGTGACAGGTGTTATCAGAAAAATGAGGATCCAAAATGCAACTTCTGTGCTGGTACTCATAACTCAAAAGACTGCACCAACAAGACTTCCCCCAAATGTATAAATTGTATGAGCTCCACATCAGTTACGGAGCCGCCAAATCATTTCGCCTCAAGTAGAAATTGTCCTTTAATGACAGCTCAGAGAAATAAAGTTATTGAGAACACCAATTTTGTAGGTTCAAAAAACTGAAAAATGCACATGGGAGCCGGTTGAAACTGGGTCTGTTGAATGTTCGTTCCTTGCGTAACAAAATGGATCATATTTGTGAGATCTTGGATGAACGTAACCTTGATGTATTATGTCTCACTGAGACCTGGTTGTTCGAGTCAGATCTGAATATTATCCAGGCGGCATTGCCTAAAACCCATTCCATAATAAATGTTCCTAGGCCTAGGGGAGATCATCCGGGTGGTGGAGTGGCAGTTGTCTACTCCACATCTCTGGTGAATATCTTGCAAATAAGCCATAACCCAGCCCCTCTTTATTATGAACTGTTGGAAGTGGAAATAAAACTCCATCAACAAATTCTAAGAATGGCAGTTGTCTATAGGCCTGGCCATCGTGGCACAGATAGGGGTTTTATGGAAGAGTTTGGGCAGTTTCTCGAGGAATTTTCTGCTAAAACCGGAAGACTTTTGATATGTGGAGATTTTAATTACTGGGTTGACAGCCCTCATCTGAAGCCATTCTCTCCTGAGTTCCTTGAGTTGACTGATCAGAACAATTTTGTAAATCATGTGTCCCACCCAACTCATATCTTAGGACACACCCTTGACTTGGTTTTCTCTCCTGTGGGTTGTGGTGGTGTCCTGGATGTTGATGTTGAGAATGCTGACCCTAATACCTCTGATCATGCTTTGATTACTTTCAGCTTTGATTTCCCTAAGCCACTCACACATGAAAAAGTAATCAGATTTAGAAATTATAAAAATGCAGACCTGAATTTGGCTAGCAGTGAAGTAAAACAGTACTTGGGAAGTATTGATACTTCCAACCTTACTTCAGATGAGCTGGTGGAGGTGCATGGAAATGCACTTAAATTAGTGTTCGATCATCACTGTCCAGAAGTAGAGAAGAAAATCATAGTACGAGATGATTCGCCCTGGTATAGCACTCGAGTTAAATTTCTTAGAAGAGCGCGTAGAAAAGCTGAACGTGAATGGCGGAAAAATAAAACAGACTCTACATGGTTGCAATATCTGTCAGCCAGAAGAGCTGTGGTCCACAAAATCAAAGATGAAAAGAAAGTGTATTATCAGGGAAAAGTTGACTCGTGTGGTAACGACCAGAGGAGGTTGGCTTCAATTGTAAACAGTTTACTTGGAAAAACAAGAGTCAGCTTAAGACTTTCTGTACCTGATGCTGAGTTGGCTGCCAACTTTGTGGCATTTTTTGCTGGCAAGATAACTCGCATAAGACAGGAACTGGATGATGCTTCTGTTGGTGAAGAACTTTCAGTTGTACTCCAACCCCGACACATTCCTAATAATGTCCTCTCATCCTTTCACTCAGTAGAGGTGGACATGATCTCGTCCTACATAAGAAACCTCAATAAAACATTTTGCCCGTTGGATCCCATAAATGTTTCCAAGCTACCAAGAGTCTATGATAACACAGTTGAGTTTATTTCCAAAATAATTAATAAGTGCTTCTCTGAAGGTAGCTTCCCACATTCTGAAAAGCATGCACTGCTCCGACCTACTCTAAAGAAACCTGGACTTGATGTTGAGAACATGTTGAACTATCGTCCTGTCTCTAACCTGTCCTTCATATCAAAGATATTAGAGCGTGCAATACTTGACCAATTACAACCACTACTTCAGCAGAATGAAACTATCCCAATTTTTCAGTCTGCTTACCGACAGCATCATTCAACTGAAACAGCATTGATTAGAGTACATAATGATCTAGTTGAGAACATTTGCAATGGTGTGGCCTCACTATTGGTCTTGCTTGATCTCTCTGCGGCTTTTGACACAGTGGATCACAAGTTGTTATTGAGTGATCTTTATGATTGTGGTGTGCGTGACTCCGCTCTCTTGCTTCTTGGGTCGTACTTGTCAGGTAGATCCCAGAGTGTGATGGTAAATCAAGTGGTCTCGGACTCGACACCCCTGCAGTATGGTGTTCCGCAGGGATCAGTTTTAGGTCCTATCCTATTTATAATTTATATTAGCAGTTTGTCTCTTCTGCTTCGTGCACATAATGTCACCTTTCACTTTTATGCAGATGACACCCAGATTTATGTGAGAATCACAAATATAGTTGATATACGGAGTAAGATGGAATTGTTGATGTCTGATATCAAGAAGTGGATGAGAGCGAGAAAACTTAAACTAAATGATGGTAAAACTGATATTCTCATCATCCGAGGAAATAGAAGAGCTGATGATATAGTAGGTGCCCTCTCCATCAATGTGGGTGGATCTCAGCTGCGACCGGCCAAATCTGTTCGAAATCTGGGTGTATATGTGAACTCCCGATTAGATTTCAAAGAGCATGTAAACCAGATAGTTAAAAGTTGTTACTTGCACATCAGAAATCTCTATTTGGTGAAGCCGTTTGTAACCAGACGTTGCCTCCTGACGTTGGTTCACTCATTGGTCTTCTCTCGTGTTGATTATTGCAATGCCCTGTTGGTGGGTCTTCCAAATTATATTTTGAAGAAAGTTCAGTCTGTTCTTAACAGGGCCGCAAGACTAATTTTTTGGTGTTCCACCTAGAACTCCTACTACATCTCTTCACATAGAACTGCACTGGCTGCCAGTAAGAGCAAGAATAGAATTTAAGTTGTGTTTGGTGACTTTTAAGGTTCTCAAATTTGGTGAGCCTAGGTACCTTGCGGAGCTGCTCAGGCGCCCACCGGCACACCATGGTGTAGTTGTGCGTCATGACAATGACCCTTTTCGTCTTGATGAACCATGGGCTTTCCAGCAGTCTTCTTTCTTTGGGAGGTCTTTCTCCTACATGGCTCCGAGGTTGTATAACAGGTTGCCGCTGTCCATGAGACAACTGAGTTCTGTTGAATGCTTCAAGAGACAACTTAAGACTTTTCTCTTTGAGAGAAGCTATGATCTTGAGAGAGGTGTCATGACAGATGGCTATAGAGTTTAGGCTATTTTGCCACTGCTAGTGATTGTTAAGTGTGTGTTGTATATAAGCCTTCTTTTGATGCATTGATTTTTGTTCTTTTTTCTTTCTCTTTTCGAGCGCTAGTGAATTCTTCGGAAAAATTGGCGCTTATGAGAAATAAGTAACATGCTTATTATTATTATTATTATATGATAATCATTATCGATGTTTCCCAGACTCAAGGCTAGTCAATGAGGTAAATAATTGTGTACAATATATTTATATTTTTGTACATAATATAATCTGTGTGTTATATGTACTGTAGTATGTCTTCCCACAGCCTCTATCCAAGGCTTAGGGGAGACGTACATGGGTGAATATTTAACCCTTCCTACCCGGCCAGTCTTACCTAAGGACGGTCGCCCGTACCCGGGCAAAATGGCTGAAAAACGTCTAGGCCTAGGCTACCGTATTTATGTTTATTTTCACTGCTAGAACTTTCCCACTCATCTATAATCGTAGTGCGGTTTTCAATCTGTATTTTGGCGTTGAGTAGAGCTCTGTAAGTCAACTGGTTCAGTTGTGATGACGATTTCAGTGGAGCAAATATTGCAGAGATGTTGCCAATATGGGGGCTTTTCAGACACTAATTTCGTCTGACGTCAGAACAATAACATTGAAGAGTCTTCTTGTTTTCGGAGGTGCGGTGATGCAACGCTTGGGTTTGTTGACATACGTCGTACGCACGGCGTTCAGACCAAGCTTAATTAGGCTATTAAGCTGCTGTCTTAGGTAAGGACGGCCGGGTAGCTGCCCTTCTGCCGAGCTGTCCTTACCTAAGGCAGCCCGGGTAGGAAGGGTTACATACGCCACCTGTACCCCCTTTTATATTTTTCAAAAATAAAAAGTTAGAGCTCTAGGCAGCGGGTTTGTTCTCATCCTATTTATTTAGTGGTTTTGGATATTTATCATGAAGGTCCCCATCCAGACTTGTGATATCAGGCATATCGTCAATGATGGAGGGGCCACTAATAAATTATAGGTTTGAGTCCCGAAGGGAAGAATGAAAACCTAATATTTAGTGGTGGCCCCAGAATCATTGACGATTCCGGCCTTTCCTTCCATCCCCTTCCCATTCGTTCTGATGTTCTTGTTAATCTTGATATGTGTAGCGTCCTGTAGAACCTACGCTGGATAACATCTGAACTACGGAAAGTGTAGAACAGATAAGAGTTCTAAACTTTTTTCTTTTATTATATTTTACTTAGTTTTTTCGTAGTGGCATCCACATCATAAGGACAAGTCTTAAGTTATTTTGAGCGTACGCTTACGATGATTGGTCTCTTTTGCTCCGGGCGGGTGTTTTGAACAGCTGACTTTGGCGTTCAAAGAGAGCCATTACTGTAAAAGGCATATCATCAATGATTCCGGGGCCACTACTAAATATTAGGTATTCATTCTTCCCTTCGGGACTCAAACCTATACTCTCCATGTAACTCTGCACGCACTTCTCAAGTACTGTAACTCATTTCCACCCCTCTCACTCTTGGTTTGTGTCTCTCCAACAACGTCCATGCTTCGCTCCTGTAAGTCAATGTCGGGATTACCACACTGTCATGCAAGGACTTCTTTACTGCCATGCTGACCACCGTATTTCTTGTTACTGTTTTCAGCGTTCCTACAACTCTCTTCCCCTGTTGCACCCTCTCCCACACTTCTTCATCCATACTCACATCTTTTATTAACACACTGCCCAAATACTTAAATGAACTGATATTCTCCATAGCCTGACCGTTCAACCTCACCTCATGCTCTGTGACTGCACACGTTTCAAAGACCACATTTACCTTCAGATTCCATTGTGTTCCAAACATATTTACCAGCACCTGCAACTCTAATTCACTATCGCTCATCAGAACTGTATTGTTGGCAAACAGCAGTACAGGCAACCTCCACTCATTTCGTTCCTTTATCACTGGTGTACCAATATCCACTGCTCTTCCTTGTATTTCTTTCATGACTCCATTCATATACATATTGAACAACCATGGTGACATGACACACCCTTGCTTTAACCCAACATTCAGATCCTCTGTTCATTCTCCACACGTAATGACGCCTTTGCACCCTCATACATTCTCTTCCCTGCTTTCAGCAACTTGCCATCTACTCCATATATTCTCAGTACGTTCCACAGACCTTCTCTATCAACTCTATCCTAAGCCTTCTCCAAGTCCATAAAGGCAGCATACAACTTGTGTCCCTTCTCCAGATATTTCTCCACAACACATTTCAGGGCAAAAATCTTGTCTAAACATCCTCTTCCCTTCCTAAACCCGCCCTGCTCATCACCGACCCATTTCTCCGTTCTCACTCTCTCGATCACTACAGTGGAGCCCCCATCTTCGCCACAGCAGTCTTCGTTGTTTCAATTTTCGCGGTACACACCAAATATTCCCAATTTCCATGTTTGCTCAAAAAGCTTCAATCTTGGCCGAAAAATCCCAGTCGAAACCCGAAAAGAGCAAAAATAATGAAAAACTCAACATAAAACTAGAAAACATAAACAAAAACAATCAAAAAAGTTAACTGAACTAAAAGAATCTGCCTTTGTAAAGGTGTTTGCCGCTTAGAGATAAAATCCGATCATCAAATGCGCAATATGCTGCTGCCATCTTTGTATGAAGTCAACACTAGCCAGACGCTTACAGTCCACTCGTATTTGTGTTGAAAAACCAGCTGTTTGCAAGCTTTTTTGTGCCTGAACCTCTTATCTCTCATTTATTATAACCTCTAGTACATCTGGTGATAGGGATGGTGGGCCTGGTGGTAGCAATGAAGGAAATTCATGCTCAAAACACAAAGCAAAGGCCAGTCCATGTCGGACGAAAGAGGCCTAGACGATGTTAGGCTAGGCTAAATATTACTATGATTTAAAATAAAGTCTGTGTGGTAAGTAATCTTCTCATAATATGTATTTATACGTATTTTCCTCATAATATGTATTTATTGGATGTATTTGGGGCGAAATGGGTACTTGAGGGGTGACTGGACGCATTTAGAACCTAGGCCTAGCCTAGGCCTAAAACTTTTCCCATGATAAGAACAAAACCCCATTCTACAGTATTTATAATGCACCTAAGTTTTATGGTTAGGACTGTTATTTAGCCATGTCTACATTATTATTTACAATGCATAAGATTTAGGCCTAGTTTATGTATACAAAAAACATTGTTTTCATAGGCTAAAACTGGAAAAAAAGGCCAACTTTTAGAATGAGCACGGAACCGATTAGAATTTTCCCCATAAGAACAGTGCCCCGATCTTGACTGTTTCAATCTTAGCTCAATTTCTGCAGAACTGATTAGGAGCTAAGATGGGGCCTCCACTGTACCCTACTGTACATCTTCTCTACTACGCTTAGAAGAAATATCCCCCGGTGATTACCACACACTCCTCTTTCCCCTTTACCCTTATACAGGGGGACTATTATGCCTGTCTTCCAGTCATCAGGTGCACTTCCCTTCTCCCATGCTAGTTTACACATTTTCCATACCCATTCGATCACTATCTCACCACCATACCTCAGCATATCCCCACACACTCCATCTATTCCTGATGCTTTCCCCATCTTCACTCTTTTCATGGCTTCACATACTTCTGACCTTCTGATCCCCACCTCCTCCTTCACTACTTCTCTTCTTCTCCCTCCCATACCCCATCCAACTAAGTTTGCTGGCGTTTCATTCCTTACGTTCAACCGTTTGTTGAAGTACTCCCTCCATCTCTCGACTCTCTCTTGCTTCTCTGCTAATACCTGCCCATTCTTATCTTTCACACCCTTACTACTTCCCTTGCTACTTTCCCTAACTTTCTTTACCTCTTTCCAGAACAGTTTCTTACACTCCCTCCATTTTACACTTAAATTCCTTCCAAATTCCTCATCTACTCTTCTCTTACTTTCCTTCACCACACTCTTTTTCTCCATGTACCTCACTCTTTTTTGTCTCTCCAAATCTTCATATCCTTTACTACCCAACCACTCTAGAGTCTATTCACTTTCTTCCTATCTTCAACAGCTAGTTTTACCTCTTCTGTCTACCATGTACCCTTCACTCCCCTCCCTCTTCTCCTAACTCCACATACCTCCTCACATACTGAACACATCTCTTCCCTAAACACTTTGCTCATCTCTTCCACTTCCTCCATACCCTCCAAGTCAAGCCTACCTAGTCATCTTTCTACTGCTCTCTTGAACTCTTCCCTAAAATCCTCCTCCTGTAACCTCTCCACCCTCTTCACCACTCCACCTCCCTCTAGCTCCCATCACCCACTTCTTCTGTATCCTAATTTTAGCTACTACTACATAATGGTCAGACAAACCCCCCCCCCCCCATACCCTCTATATTCCCTAGCATCCAGCACATAATTCTTAATTCTTTCATCCACACAGTGCCTTCCGTTTCACTTTCTCACTCTCCATCCTCCACTCCACTATCCATGTTTACCTGTGTATCATTCTGTGTCGGAAGAAGGTGTTGGCTATCCACAGCCTCCTCCCCACACATACGTCCACAAGTGCACTACCATTCCCATTTACCTCTGACGGTATACCCAACCCTCCCACCACTCCCTTTACCCACCTTCCCATTCATATCCCCAATCAGAAATATTCTTTCTCTCTCACCAAACTTAGCCAGGCACGCCTCAACATTCACCCAGAACTCCTTTTTCTCTCCTACAGGTTTATCCTCAGTCGGAGCATACACACTTACAGTTTCTTACAGTAGATCCTCTGGAAAAAGGCAAACTAGGCCTGTGTATCCAGCTCAGTACCAGTACTTGCACTGCTGCGGTCGTTCACGGTGTTGGCGGCGGCTGGCGGTTAGCACACACACACAACCACCCACATTTGTATTCCCACATTCATTCCTACCCACACAATCTTTGCACCCACAGAACCATAATTCCTTACACGCTACTTTCATGTGTTACTTTCAAACAACTATGCACCTTCTTTTGCACCCTCATTGTCATTCACTCCAGCACACACACCTATTCCACATTCCCATTCTTTCACACATGTACCCTTCCATTTGGTCTCGGTTATTTCGCATACATCCAGCCTGGCATTCACTAACACTTCCAGAACCTCTACCTCTTTTGTGTCATCATTCATGCCTCTTACATTCCAAGTAGAAATCCTAAGGCAGTCCATGTCTGGTCAAAGTTCGTCAACAGTAGGTCCGTCTCTGTCCAAGGCCATTGGCTATACTATATACTGTACACATTAATGTATATTTGTAGTATATTCTTCCCCAAGCCCAAACTATTTTTATATTTTTATCATTGGTGTTCACCTTTAAATTTTATGTTGAACTAATATCCATTGCAGTAACGTAGCTGTATTATATAATGTGTTTTGGTAAATAAATTGTCTATCTATCTATTTCTCAGAGTTACCGCAGCACCACCGGAGATGTTCAACAACCATCCACAAGCAGACAGAGTTACCGCAGCAGACAGAGTACCCACAGCCGTCAGAGTAACCACAGTAATCACAGCCATTATAGCAGGGGAGACAGAGACAAGCATCCTCCCCACCACACTACCACAGAGTCTAGTGAGGAGGACACAGACTCAGAGGGGGTCGTGGCTATTCCTTCCAGGGATCACAAGGTGCGGCCTTACTGCATTTATCTTATACAGCAGACTCTCGGTTATAAAAATTCTACGGGGATTTGGAACATTCGGTTAAGTGAATTATTCTGATAAAGTGAGAGTTTACCCTATCAAAGGCTGAAACATGCATAAATATGTAAAATACTAGTACATTATAAGCTCACTTATCTTTAAATAGGTATTTAAAATTTGTGGGCGTTCGGTTGAGATTTGAATATGTTGGGATAAGCGAGCTTGGAACTAACCTATTGGGATGCCATTGAGTTTGGATATTTGGAATTTGAGTAAGTGAAAGTCTACTGTACTAAGGGATCCTATAGTTGTTGTTGTTGTTGTTGTTGTTGTTGTTGTTGTAGTTCCCCAGATGCTCGGGCCCCCGAAGGGGCCAGGGAGAGATGAGATCTGTCTGAGAGGGCAGCGGGGGAGGGGATCATCATCCCACGGGCTTGCACCCCCGGGCCAATGCCCCCACCATCTGCAGCCCCCCTTTCAGTGCCACCCAATCGGGCGATCTCTCCAGCACCTAGAAGGGAAAGTACAGTGCACTCCCGGTATTCGCGCCTAGGTCGTACCAGCCCCCTTCCGCGTATACGTTGGTTTCGTGGATACGTGGGCAGTGTTTAACATACTGTAGGTTTCAATGGGAAATAGGCTTATGTCGCACCAGACTCGGCCATCTTGGACCCTCAAACCATTATTTTGACCTACTTTATGACATTAATATGAACCAAATGATTAAACAGATACGGTGACAGTACCACACTTTGTTCCACATTCGTCCAGTCACCCATAAAGTACCCATAGCCCCCCAAATATATCCAATAAATACATATTATTTGAGGAGAATACTTATAAATACATATTATGAGGAGATTACTTACCACACAAACTTTATTTGAAATCAGTCATTATAGCCTAGCCTTACTCATCGGCATAATTTCCCCACTTTCGTCCGACAGCGTCGGTAGGCTTGACCTGCGTTTGCTCTCTGTTTTGATGGTCCCGGGCATTTATTTCCATCATGATTACCACCAGGCCCTATCACTGAATGCTCTAAAGGCCCTAATAAATGCGGGAGATACAAGGTTCGTTCAGAAAAAAGCTTGTAAACAGGTGGTTTTCAACTTTTCCAACACTGGGCTGTGAGCTGCTGGCTCAGCTGGGCCGCTGTGTTCAGTGTGTTGACGTCACGCAAGAATGCAAGATGGCCGACCAAAACCAGAATCGGGATGCGCAACGACTCGCCTGATTTAAATCCGTGAATAACTGGTATTTTGCTTTTTTTTTTGCGCGGATGACGAGTAAATATGCCTAGGATAAAAAGGTCGCGGATAGCAAGGAGCACGGATACTTGGAGCGCGGATAACGGGAGTGCACTGTAGTACAGTAAAAGAGACAGACAGAAACGGCTAAGGGTAGGGTAGAAGATGCCAAACCTTACTCTGGAAAGGACCAGCCTTCACCCAAGGGATCCTATAATTAAAGAGCGTGGCCACCTTTATCACTAGACGCCATTTTGGTAATTCAGTTATCAAAGAACAGGGTTTTATTTTATTTATGATCATGTATAATATACAGAGCGAACCTTAAATAATTGCTCATAGGGATTTCCCATGTACAGTATTTATAGGGGTGTGGGTAAGCCAGTACTACTATCACCATCATCACTCCAACCCATTATACCCCTATAAATAATACATGGAAAATCCCTATGGGCAATTATTTAAGGTTCGCTCTGTATATTCAGAGATGAAGCTATACATCCTGTACCGGTATTGCCGTACATTTATTATGAGTATAGAAATATTTGAGTGAAAAGAGGGGAAACTATCATCAGTGGCTCCATAATGGCGGGGGTTGGCCGATCTCTGTTACTATAGGGTCTCTGGTTATACTGCTAGTCCCCCCCCCCCCCCTTCTTGGTGGGATGAGCGTATATATGGAGGTGGCACGGTCAGTAGCATGTCTGACTGCTGATCTAAGGGTCGGCAGTTCGATCCCATGCCGTGCAATTGGGAGACGTCACACTCAGGTCTAGCAATTCGTAGCAAGGGCACGCCCTAGCCCCGCCAATCAAGGGAGTGCATGGTGTTAAATACTGCATCTGCATCATAAGCGATGGTTCTTCCAATATACAAAAT